>CP139509.1:171988653-172000176 GCA_021014915.2 Artemisia tridentata subsp. tridentata
TTTTCTGCTTTTTATTTTTGATTTAAAACTTTCTGTCAGATTTTAATGCGGCGCATCCCTAGTTAAGGATGCGAACCCCTCTTCAATTCTGATTCGTACTTATTCCCGGTCGTTTGGCGAAACTTCTTTCATAAGAAACGGCGATCGACTGACCTGATGATTTTTTTGTTTAATTTTTTTTTAAGTTTTTATTTTTACTAACTATAATGTATTATGAAGTTTTGAAACCTTTTAACCAGGTGTGGGTTTTTTAAGTCTTGATGGTATGATGATTCCCGCATTTCCGTGGTCATCAAAAATGAAGCTTAAAGTTATCATCCACAAGAAAGTGATTTTTTTTTCTTTATCGAATTTTTGGGGGGATATACCGAGCAAATCTCAGGGGAGTTTTTTCTTTTTTTAATTTTTTTTATTTTCCAGTTTTTTTTAAACTTTGAAAACAAAAAAAACGAGGACGTTGTTTAACTTAAAATGGGGGGGGATTGGAGAATTTGAAATTATTGTCCTGAAACTTTTTTTAAAATATGCTTAAAATGGCTTAATATTCAAAAATTTAAAATTTTTAGTTTTTTTTTTTTTAAAAGTCCAAATTACATAGGGTGCACCATAACATTATTTTCAAAAAATTTTTGAACTTTTCAAAATTCACAAATTAGGGGGTGTGCCCGGGGTTTATTGTAAAAATTTAGGAAATTGGGCTTGGTTACTATTCGAGACCCATAATAAAGGGATTTCTACATAAAAGGAAGACTTTGGGTTTTTCAAATTGGTAAATTTTTAGGTTACACCCCAAAAAGCCTTTATATGTTATGTGATTTAGAACTACACTGGTTAGTTAACCCCCCCGTATAAAACCCTTTTGTTACTTCCTTTTTAGAGTAAGATACCCTAGAAAAACACTCGGCCCTTTCCCTTTCGTTTTTTCCCGTTTGTTTTTAAATGTTTGTCACACCCTTACACCTTAGCCTCCCCCTATAGGATTTAAAATTCCGTGGGTTGATTAATTGCTTTAGGCAAAGTGTGTTTCCTTACTTTACCTGGTGTTCGCATGCTTTAATTCTTATCTTTGGTTGGATTTCAGGAAATTGCACAATGCAATTGGTATGAAATTTAAATATTGTATATCTTTGAGTTTATTTTTCGTGTGTTTACTATTTTTCGCTATTACAGTTATTTCTGAAAGTATGAAAGTAGGGGAAAAAAAATTATCCGGAAAGAAAGTGATGGGAAAAGTTGTGAAATTTTACACTTTACTTCAAAAAAAAAAAAAAAAAAAAAATCAAAAAAAAAAATAGAAAAGAAAAAGAAAAAAGGGAAAAAAAGTGTGGAAGTTTGTTTTTTAACAAACTGTATGTAAAGTTTTGTATTAAGTGGTCGATATCACCACTATTTTGTTGTACTATATTTAGGGTTTTTGAATGGGGTTGGCCGTTATGGGGACGCCAACTAAGGTTATTTTTTGATTAAGATTCTTGTTGAGTATAATTCGTGTCTACCTAAAGCGTGTGTGTTTCAGTGTTAAAGCGTGAGTTAAATTCAAGGGATATGAGTCTTATTCATTGGGATGGTTGGGATATTTGATTAACCACACTTAGGATTTTAATTTTTATCTGTTTTTTTTTATTTTTCATTTTACACCAATTTTTTTATCCCAAAATTATTATCAATACCTATATTATTCTTTATCCAAACCTTTGATTTATTGAGATTAGGGATTTTGGAGCAATCTTAAGTATTTGTTAGTCGTGGATTCGATTATGTATTTATGATTTTGTCGCCTTTTTGATATAATATTATTTGGTAAAGATTACTTGGTCTATCTTTGCCTATTCGAGTTAAGGATTTGAGCAATTGCAAGTTTTTTTGTGTTCGTGGATTCGATCTGGGATTTGTGATTTTGTCGCCTTTTTTGGGGAATTTGAGATCGATTAGGATTTAAGAAGAATTATTAAACCCCTTAACCAACAAAAACCCTTTTTACCGCTTTAGAAATTGTTATTCCTTAGCTTTAGTGGAGGGGGATGCGTTAACTTGCCAGCTTATGATAGAATTTCGTCACGACTGGACAGTTAAACGATATTAGATTTGCTTTTATCAGAATATTTTATTTTTATTTTTTCTAATTTTTGTTAGTGTTTGGTTGTGTGATTATGACAAAAAATGAATACATGCTTAAATATAAAAATAAATCCTAATATCTTTTAGGATTTCATTTTCATAAGTTAATTCTAAGGGGTTTACTTGGGGACAAGTAAAGTTCAAGTGGGGGGAATTTGATGAACTCAAATAAGTACATTTTTTATCATCATTATCCTATTATATTATCTGTGAGAATTGATACGTTAATGGGTTTTCTTTTGTAATTTTTCAGGTAAAACAAGTATTATGTGAAACTTTGGCGATTTTGGACTAATTTTAGAGCAAAACAAGCAAGAAGTTAAGAGTCTTACTGAAATGTACAAGATCAAGACTATTCTGCTCCCCGATACGTCGCATCCTAACTTCTTACATACGGCGCATCACTATCAAGATTTCATAAGTAAAAATCCAAGACGGCAAAAGGAATGCGCCGCATCTAGGAAATGGAGTTTTTCGCCGCATCTGAAGGCGGGTGTTTCGAATATTCCTGAATTATTAATCTTGGACCCCTCGAGTTAAGTCAATGCGCCGCATCTACTTATCTTGCGCCGCATCTAGCCCTTTAGACAGAAACTATAAATACCCCAAAGTCAGACGAATTTAGGGGTTCAACATTTAGCTAAAACAAAGACCGAAGACCGAAGAAACCCCAGGACGAATTCAGGAGAAAAGTAGCAGCACAAGACACCCTAAACGGAAGTTAGAAGAGCTTTTAAAGAAGGTCCTGCATGTATTCAATTCATTAAGTAGTTTTGTTTTTTGTTTTTTAGTACACTTTAATTCATCGGATTGATGGGCCGATTCCATGTGACTAGGGGAAAACCATGGGCACCCTTAAAATTGCTTTCCCATTAATTAAGGTTTATATGTTGATGTCTTGGGGGACTTTTATTAGTGCATTGATAACCTCTGTGTCTAGCTGAGCATTGATCGGGTCGCCATGCCTCTGTCCTCGCCTATTTATTCTATCGCCTATGCATTCTATCGTCTGTAGAAAAGTAGGAAAAAAAGATAAGTTAGGGATGACATAAGTAATCATTAAGGGTTTACTCCCCAAATAAGATTAGAACCCAACGAGAAAGGGTTTTTAAATCTCGATGCGTTGCATCGAACTATACACTTCATAGAAAACTAGCAATAAACAAGTGACAAGCTACTTAATTATCGGAAGGTCTTTTATTTGTCTCAAGTATCTATCTGTGTACGTGTGTGCTAATCGGCTGATTCGTGCCTATTGTTTAGTTTATATTTAATCATAAACCATAAACCCTGCCAGGGCTCTTCAGGCTGAACCCCCTTGCGTTAGATTAGGTTGTATAGCTAACTTAATATATTAAAATACTGGGTTAGAATAATAGATAATTACGTTCCACTTTAGTGATCGACACTTACTTACCCTTATATTCGTTTTGACCGGGTACACTGCTCGTTAAAGTGTGTGTTTATTGATAAGTCGGCTAAATATAAATTTAAAAACTTGAATACTGCTAAAACCACAACGACATTCCGTGGATATAAATTAGAAGCAATTTTACACGCACGCATCAGGGTTAACAAATTGAGATGCTTAAATTTGGGGCCCATTTACCTACAAATGGGTGTGATTTGGCTATTTCTTTATCTCCAACGGTAAAAAAAATGGGTTAAGAGATGTACGATTTTACTGAAAGGTTTTGGTATTTGTGTTCAACTGGGGGTCAAATAGGTTGAACTCACTCTAAGTGAATTCAAATGCCCAAAAAATCTCATATTATTGTAACACAGTAACCCATATTTTTTTCCTATTATTGTAATTTACATTTAAACATAGTTTTCTTGGTGGACTGCAACAATTCACGGAGGGGTCTGATTGAGTAAGCGAGTTTGGTTTGCATTTTTTTTTTTCAAACACAATGTTTCCTTTGTACATGACCATAAAAACATGGGGTTGTAATGCCTTTTATGGCTTTGGGGGTTCTTACTTTCATATGTTTGGGGAATGTGACACCATATAATGGCTTTACTTATGATCATTTCATTGGGATTAAAGTATCCGGTAGTTTTTGGATTTAAAATGGGGGCACGACACACTACTGCAGATTTGCTACATTATGGCCAACCCAAAGGGTATCTGTTCTTTACATTACAACTGTCCATAAAATTTTATATAAGAGAATAGGGGAAAAGTAGCAACTTCTGTTACATATAGTGTATATTATTGGAACATTTTTCACTTTTAGATTAGTTAAATGTGATTTTTGCCCAACGGGAAAAAAATCGGGGCCCATTGGTTTGGAGTGGTGTTTGGATTCATTAGGGTAAGCTCGAGCTATCTGAAAGGGGGGGGAAGAAGGTGAAATCTTACATCTGTGGTGCATTGCAACCCCCACAACTTTTTGATTTGAATGGCATAGCCCAAGAAAGAATTGTGGCCTTTAAAGGGGTTAAAGCTATACTTGAGCAATCTTTCATAGGTCAAGGTATGGGCTCATAACTTGGGGAAGCTTTCTTTTTCCTTCTCCCATTGCAGCCAATCTTTTGGAGCCCCAAAATTGTTGGTATCCTGGTTTGGTAAGGCCTTAGGTGTTGGGGGCTTTAATTTTTTTTCATTTCCCCGTCTTAAAAAACTTAAAGGTTTTTTTCCCCATAGGTAACTTCTTGTTGAATAGGAACTGCTGGATTTATTTTTGGGGCATGGCTAACGAAAAAAATAGATGACTCAATAAATTTGATTAATTACTATGTTTTGGACTTTGTAAATGGGAGGTTTTTTTATTGGGGAAAATTAATGGCCCCTTTTTTTTTTATGGGTGAGCTTAAAAAATTTTGAACAACCGTAACCCAGTGACCCCATCAATAATTTTTTTTAACTACTTTAAAGAAAACCCAAAGATTTTTTACGTGATCTTGAAACCCGGAGACATAAGAGTTGGAAGCGGCCGTTGCAGCTTTTCGTTTGAAAATCTTTTTTTTGGGGGACTTGATAATGGGGATGTGGGGGGATAGAAGGAAAGCCTATTTTTATTTTTTGAACGTTTTTCCCTGAGTATTTGGTTCGCGGGGAGACACCTCTGTTTCGTCATTAGCTTTCCCTTCGAAAAGGGTCGGTTTAGTTGCCGGGTAAGGTATTAATAATTGTCATATGAATGATGAAATTTAAAATGATTTTTTTTCTCCCCCCTGTTTTTGTATCTTTTAATTTTTTTAGATTTGTAGTGCAACCCTTTGATAGGGGGGGCATGAGTAGAGTTCAAAAAGGGGAGCAAAAAAGGATTTTTTCTATTGATTTTTTCTTAGTGAAAAAAGAAAAATTTTGGTTCGATCAAATGAGCCCCTTGCACAATTTTAAAGAGCGAAAGGGAAATGGATTTTTAATTTACAGCTTCGGGAAAGATTTGGCTAGAGGGGAAAAAATGGGGGCTTTGATTGAATTCTTAACCATGGCGACAAAGATGTGTCAGGGGCATCACAAAAAGGGAAGAGTTTTCCCAAATTGTTTAAAATGCTTCCCATATTTGGCTATTTTTATACTCGATGTAGTAAATAATTATTTGATGGTAAATTAAATTTAAAAAATAAATTATCTCTGCCTTTTTAAAACCTTTATGGAATTCTCTCTATTGTTCGGGACGAATATCCTTTTTTTGTTTTTTTTTTTCCCAGGTAGGCCTCCTGGCATGTTGAAATTTTTAAAGGGTTTTTTTTTTAGTAATCAAAAAAAAACCACGGGAGGGGTCGTGAGTGTGCTAATCGCTAATAGCAAACTCATTTGGTTTTTGGTACTTCAGTTTGGGAAAAAAAGGGATCAAAAAAAAATTGCCTTCTTTTTTTGACTCAACTGTTGTAATAATAGGTTTTAAAAAGTATTGTACGTAAAAGCGAAAGGGTACACAATAGGGTAATTAGATACGTGTTGTAGGGATATTGAAGTCGTTAACAAAGATTATAGTTAACCTCTCACGAATGAGCAAATATATGGAATTTTTTTTTTCAAATGTGTTTTTTTCCGGTGGCTGTTTTTTATGGTACCAATTAATCTTTACATGTTTTTGAAAAGGCCAAAGAAAAAAAAAGAAACCTGTTTAAATTTTATAATCTTTCAACTGATCTACAAATATTTTTTTTTCCCTTCCTCGAAAAAAAAAGTTTTTTAAAAGTTCTTACGGGAAATTTTTTAATGGGTTTTTCATGTGAGGAAAAAATTTAAAAGCATGACGAAAATATGAATTAAAGATGTTGTGGTGGGGAAACCCAAAAAAAGACAAAGTAAAGAATTCCGGTAGGTGGGGAGGCTTTGTTTGGGGGGCAATTGGGAAACCCAAAGGATATTTTAGCCAAAAAAAATTTTACGTTTTTCATAAGATCATTTAAGACAGTAAGTTTGTTTTTCCAATCCACACTTCCATATTTAGGGGTGTAGATTGTTTAAATTAGACTTTATTGAAGGTGGTAAATGTGTATCAAAAAATTTAAACGGGGTTTTTAAAGAAAGTTTCTTTGAAGTTATCTTATTCGTTAATGATTTTTTTTTTGTGTTAGAAGGTTGGTGGTTCCAATAAGGGATTTAGGGGGGTGTAGTATATTGATTTTTCGCCCGGGATCTCGGAAAAAAAGGGGGCTTTAATTTGAGTTCCCCCAAATTTTTTGTTTTTTAAAAGATTTATTAGGTAAAAAATTTTTTTTATGTCCTATTTGTGGATTTTATTCTTCGGAAACTATGCGGAAAGGGGAACTTTTAATAAAACATTTTTACTCTTTTTCGGTGCAAAAAAAATGTTTTAAGGATTTTAAAAACTTTACGCGTTGCAGAGGTTACTGTGTTATTTTTTTTTTTGTTTCTTTTAAGTGATAGATAGATTGTTTTTTTTTTTTCCAGTTTCTTTGGGTTTCCAATGTTTTTAAAAAAGTCAGGGCCAGAATTTAAACAAGTGGGTTGTTCCCAAAGCGACCGGTTTTCTCACACGATCAAAAATTTTGTGGGCGGTATCTAGAGTTTAAAAACTGGAGGGGGGATTGAAAATAAATTTTTGTGAGAAGAAGGTAAAATACACCAAAATCAAAAAAACAAAAAGTTTTTATAAAGAAGCTTTATTTGTATTTAATTTAAATAAAAAATTTCCTATATGCCAATTACTTGCAAAAAAAAAATGTTTATACAAATACTCTGTTTTTATACTCAAACGAAAAAGAAGTATGTTTTAAAAAAAAAAAAAAAAACGACAGCCAAAAAACTTCCCAAAAACACATATAACTGTTATTCCCAAATTAAAAAACCCCCCAAAAAACGAGGGGAAAAAACCTTAACATGAGTAGTTGAGAAAAAAAACTTGGTCGATAGCCAAAATTTTCAACACCATAAGGTTTCCAAAAAACCTAAAAAGATTTAAAATACCTACTTGAAACAAAAAGTAAAATAGTCCCCCAAATTTTATTAATTCAAACACAATTATATGTCCAAAATCCAAAACATTGTCAAAACTCAACCCATTTCTCCCCTCATGCGACTAAACATCAAGCCAATAAAACATAAATGGTGATAAGCTTAGAGTTTTGAATATCGGGAAAATAGGATTTTTACCTTTTGGGGGGGCCAAATCTTCACGATTGCCTACTACTTGAAAACCCTTTCATTTTTGGTATTTGAATCCTTTTTCTATAACACCCTCCAATAGCCATGTATATTCACATGATTTTGTCCGAGGCTTTTTTTTTTGTTTTATTCCATTTGATCATCATTTCGTCTGTATACTCTTGCTGTACGTTCATAGTCTTACTAAAGGTGGCTTTTGGGGGAACAGCAAAGCATTTTTTGGGTTGCCGGGATTTCATTAAAAAAAAGGAATTAATAATAGACTATATCTTTACACTCATGAAAAATGTTTACAAATTATGTGACGCAATTACCAATCGTTTTTTGAACTTGATTGTCGTACTTCTTACAGAAACTAAGATTCCTTCTTCAAAATCATTTTCATGCCAGTACAAACAAATTCCAACAGTATTAAATAGCAGAGTATTAATAATAAAAAGCGGGGTACTAAAAGCAAGGGGGCTGCCAACAGTCCAAACCCCCTAAAATAGAAATACTAATAACTGTAGGCTTACTAATTTTCTCGGATATCTGTATCCCCTACCGTAGCGTTAAAAAATCAAATTACCTTTTTAAAAACCCTTAAAAACCTAAATAATCTTTCAAAAAATCATAAGCAAATTAAACAACTTTTTTCTATACTTAGTACACATTCAACAAATCCTAAATTTTCCCCACAAAGCTATATTGTAATTACTGTTTTGATATCTCTAAAAACAAGTAAAACAACCCAAAAAATACATCTTATAAAAACATTAAACAAGGTACCTTCATTGTCTATATATAAAAATTAAAAAATTTCCCCAGATACTATTCCTTTGAAAGGGGGACAACTCACCCTTGCTTGAAAACACTAAAACATAAAAGAGTGAACTTCACGCTTTTTTTTTAAAAAAAAACCCAATTTCATTCTAATATCTTCCTTCTAAAAGCCATAACAACGTGGTCATAAAATCTTTGACTTTGATTTACCAATGTTTTTTTCTTAACCAAGATCCTTTGAAAAAGGATGGTGCAAGAACACAATCTGCCTTGGTTGTATCAGCAGAACCAAAAAATGTTATAGCTTGGTTGTCAAACAAAACCAGCCGGTATTGTATTTTTACAAAGTAAAAAACAAATTTTAAAATTTCACCCAAACAAACTATATAAGCTACATTTCTTTCTGGTATGCACTTACAATTAACCCTTGTCACAGTACGCCCAAGCCCCCTTAAAAAAAAAGAAAAAGCCTCATCAATTGTTTCGTTTGCCCACCCCATATTTTTTAGTCTTGAACCCCCCACACCCCTAAAAAAATTTGGAATATGAAAAACCAAAAAAAAAAAAATAATGAATAAATTAAGTGAACATGTTGAAAAAAAAATTTTTTTAATACCGTTAAATGTTTCTTCCGGGGGAAAGGTCCCTTTTTTTCTTTCACAGATTTAAATTTTTTCCTTGCTTCACCAACCTTACGATAACAAAACCTCGCCTTCTTCAACTTTTTTTAAAACTTTTTCCACAGACACTCCTTACAGTTGGGGGTATCAAGAAATATTATTGATGATAAAAAAAAATAACAAAAACTTAACATATTACAAAGTTACAAACTGTTTAATTAACAAAAACCAACTAAATGAAGGACTTTTTTAAACGACCATCCGTGAGATCAATGACCAGGGCGAGAATTTTTCCAAAAGAGAATCTAAAAAAACATTTGTATGTCCCAAAAAAAAAAAAAATCACAAAACATATATTATATATAATTATATAAAAAAAATTATTTATATATATATTATTATAAATTTTATATTATATTAATTTAAAAAAAATTATAACTTACTCGAAAATTTTCCGGGGTCCGGGGAAAAAAAACGAAAAAGTTTCATGGGGGTCCGATAAAAAGATCCCCCAACCATAAAAAACAACAAGAGTTTGACTACCGTCAATCATGTTTTTTTTTCGCAATTTTTTTTCTCCCTTTTGGGGGACCACAAAAAAAGTAGGTTTGCTCTCATAAAATCCAAAAAACACCCTATCCCCCATCAAAAGTTTTAATTTTTAAATAAAAAAGTATGTTTCTAAAATTATTCCTTAAAAAAAAAATTTTTGGGGGCAGCCACTTGCACACAAATAAAAAAAAAAATTATTAATTAGATTAATAAAAATGAAAATACTACTTGTTAACTTTAAAAAAAAACAACAATGGAATTTACAATGTCCTGTCTTAAAGAATCATCTTCGAGTGGGTTTTGCAACACAAAAAAGACATTTTAATTCCAACCGAAACGTGGTAAATCCATTACCCCTTTACCCTGCTCATCAAAATTGGGGCTAACAAGAACAACTGAGCATTTCCTAATGTCAAATAAAACAGACCCCAACCTTGCTTAAGCCCCTCTTTTCGCATAATTTTTCCCTTTTTCCCCTTATTTTACACTCCAACATTTTCCATCACGCTCGGATCTTAATCATTTTCACTTTATTACAATCTTTGGAAGTAACGAAACACAATCTTTTGGTCAATTAATTCAAACAATTTTTTGGAATTTTGAACCGTTTTCAGCACCTTCTCAAAATTAAAAAAATCCTTTGAAAACAAAAATTTTTTCCTTTTTTCTTTTACGCTTTTCGTTCATTTTTTAAAAAATTTAAAATTTTTAAAAAAAAAAAAAAAAAGTTTTGTGTTTTTTTTTTTTTTATTTTTTTTTTTTATCAAAAATTTAGTTTTTTATCAGTTTTAATTGTCACATTTAATACTGCTCCTTTAACTTAGTAGGGGGAAAAACTTTTTGCAACTGAATAAGCGCTATTTTAAAATTAACAAAAAAACAAATCTAATTTTCCCAAAAACTTAAAAAGGGGCTGAGATCCTCATTGACCAAAATGAAAAATAATAAACGAACATTGTTGTAATTTGTGATATATAAAAAAGATAAATAAAAAAATTCAGAAAAAAAAGTGCCATCCAATTTATAACCCTTTTACCTTATGCAAACGAAAAGTTAAACACATTTAAAAATGAAAAAATTACTTAAATAAATCACTTACCATGTAAAAAAAAAAATGCCTAATTTTTCACTTTTAAAAACTACCCACTACAAAACTTTTGGGGTTTTTTTTTAAAAAAAAGGGAACTTTTTAAAACATGCAATATTAAATCTTAAAAATTAAAAAAAAAAAAATTAATTCAACCAATTACATGTCTGACGAAACACCTTATTTTAATTCATAATTTACTATAAAAAATAACAATTTTTAAAACTTAAAAAAAAAAAAAATTACAAAAACATCTCTTAAAGTAATCAATATTCATACTTTGTTTTTAAAGTTCGAAAAAAAAAAAAAAAAAAAAAAAAAAAAAAAAAAAAAAAAAAAAAAAAAAAAAAAAATTTTAGGAACGCAGAAAATTATTTGATGATGATGATGCGTGTGTTTGTTTTTTTTTTTAACCGAAAGATTAAAAAAAAAATTGCTTTTTTTTAAACGGTTATAAATTAAAAAAAGTGTAAAAAAAAATTTTCATGTAATGATTACCTATTAATGCAAAAAAAACTCTATACTATTTAACATGCATTTTTAAAAAAATTATCATGTATAATTCATGAAACATATTGTAAAAATTTCAAAGGTGGATGGTTTCATGCAGCTGTTCATTGGTAACTAAATTAGATTTAAAAAAAAAAAAACCTTTTGAAATTCATAACCCCCCAACCCTATTTACCTTCACATTCTTTTTTCACCTTATTATTTGGTCTCCTCTAACGATTTAAAAAAAGGTTTTGGCAATCTATTCCCCTCTTTCTTTACATTTGTTTTAAATCTCGGAAAAT